>OZ018320.1:1512500-1545000 GCA_963969495.1 Ceratothoa steindachneri | reverse complement strand
TCCGCATCAGAAAGGCTATATTAGCAGAGCCATCATACTAAAGCTTCACCAGTAAATCTTCGCTTCAATTATTTCTGTAAGAGAGCCAAATTAGTGCGATATCGATTCTACTATCTACCACAGTGCCACCAAGAGAGGCTGCTTCAGATTGAGAACCACAGTCTTCAAAGGACTAGAAGCCAGCAAACACTGCGCCCCCCTCCCTTTCCCCTTTCAGAATTGGATTTTTTATCTAGTTTCGAAGCATTTCTGCCATCCATTGACAGACTGCACTCATTATTCTCCAGAAACAAGTTTCCTATTTCCTCTTTAAAAACTCTTTTTCTTAAATTTCCATCAAGTGGAACCTCAATTCTTAAAATAGGCAAATTTGTAACTCCTTTTTTTTCAAAAAACTCACTTTTTATTTGCAGTGTGGATTTATCGCTGGAGACTCATTGGGGCACCCTCTCAGAACCATGTATATATTGGAAGTTGTTGTCAGTGGTAGCATGGGCCAGCAAGTTATAGTTGTGTGCATGAGGATTGCGTACCCTCTTATATCTAGTTATTTCAGGTTATATCAGCTATTTACTATATTTGTATAAATTCTGGCTTAACCTAACCTTACCAACCGCGCTAATACTAAGATAGCCTTGTCATAATTCATTTGTGTTTAAGTGACATTATTTATTTTTTCTTACATTTTTATCACTAAAACATAAATATAATCAACTTAAAAATGTCCTTTTTGCTGACCTTTATGCTTTAAAGTTACAAAGTCAGAGCCTTCTTGTTCAAATGGGTAATACTGTAACTCCTATTGTTTAAATGAGTAAATTGGGACCACTTTTCTTCCAAAGTTCACATATTATATTTTCATTCTGCTGGTGATGTTTACGTCGGATTTTTTTTTAAATTTATTTATAACTCTGTTTCCCAACACATCCGAAAGGTTCCTCTAATCTAGAAACAGAGCTTTATTAACAGGAAAGTAAGAAATTTACCCAAACAAAACAGACAATAAGTAGATAAATTATTAAAATCCCTGAACTTATCTTAGGATAAATTTGTGAGGAGAAATATCCTCAAAACGGTACAATATTCGTCACTAAATAGACGTTTGTCAACCATGAAACGTAGTGACACCTACAAAAGCACAGGGTGATGCCCAAATACGCCGCAAGATTCTATAATCAATATATCCGCAGAAATCCTCGCTTAAAATTACCCCACATATTAAAAGATCGCTCAGTTTCTTGACTGAAGAATTTACTAAATAAGCCACTTTAAATCATACTATTCATTAAAAAACATAAATATTGCCTATCACCCAAAAGTTTCTTTTTTATTATTCAAATATAAAGTTTGAAATAACAAATATTTAAGGATACAGCGGCAAAATCCTAAAACAATATGATCATTATCTCTGCACAGCGGTCATAATTAAAACATGGTTTAAATACAATATAATATTTACCAATAACATACTACTTAATATCTAAAGGGATTAAATTAATAAATAGGCAGAAACCATTTTTATGTCCACGAATAAGTTCTATAACGGAAATTGAAGAGATCTTATAAATTATAATAAAATATGATGAAAGATATTTAAAACGTAGGAATGTAAACGAAAGAAATATAAGAACCAGTGCTTTTATAATACAAGAGCCAAATCTATTGCAAGCATGAAGAACCCCAGATAGGATGAACATAAACTATCATTTTAAAGTTAAAAACAATTAACCTTATTTTTGCTATCAGGCCCATGGCCTCTATAATCTAATGGTTGTACAAACAATGATTGGGATTGGAAAGCCATAAATATGGGAAGCACAGGGTGGTGACAAAAAGTCAATACAATCTGTCTACACGTACAAAATATTTTCATTGTAATTGTTTGTAGGTTGAAAATAAAAAGACAAAGAGAGTGCGAGAGAGTGGAGTAAAGAGAGAGAGAGAGAGAGAGAGAGAGAGAGAGAGAGAGAGAGAGAGAGAGAGAGAGAGAGAGAGAGAAAGTTGGCTCTAAAGATCTTTGAGTAACACAAGAAAATGTTGAGAAATGAGTGTTCTATATCTAGATTTGCCACTTGGTTAATTGTTACAATTATCCCTAGTTTCATCTTGTAATAATTGCAACTATGTTAGAAATAAACAGTCATCAGTTTAAATGGTTGTCAGATGCATTGTTATACATTAGGTTAAAAAAAATAAGGATCATTATCCTAATTAAATTCTCATAAATTCAAACAGAATTTAAGTCTTTTGCGAGAAATATGGTTAACTTTAGGTTTCATGACTTGTCTGACAAATTTTATATTTATATTCTTTATTACAATTCATGCAATATCACTAGATATAGCAAACCAGGAAAAATGGTGTCGTATTAGGTTGCCTAGTAAAAGAATGTTGAAAGAAGACATTAAGCTTTCTACTCCTCTTTGATCAGCTTGTGTGAGATCTGTGCATTTCTGTGAGAGCTGAAAGCTATGTTTAGATATGGCTGTTTTACTGTAGGCACGAGGATTGAGTCCAAGAATTTTTTAGGAGGAAGGTATTGGTTTCATTGGTCTCGTAGTGGGAAAAGAAATGAATATCTCAGTGGCAAACGGAGCATTTATGTCCGGCTCGTATCGACTGACCATTGTAAAATAGATTTAGGCAGAGTCGCGCCTTAAGAGGGAAAATTTTGGAAATTACTTCTTCCTTTGTATTTTTACTTTATGATAGATTCATAGAGGAAGGTAGATGCTTAAGTCTTCAAAGATGTATTTATGTGTTTTATTAAAGCAAAGTACGAGATTTTAAGACCTTGAAATAGGTTTTAATCTAAGGTTGATGATAAATTGCCACGCGTATTGATTTTAAACTTTCATGAGGAACCCAAGTTTTTGAAAGAAGAGTTTATTGAGGTACATCAGAATATTAATACTTCTCTGGATGTGTGTCCTTAAACTAAATGCGGTGAGCCCCCCCTGTCTACGTAAATTAATTTAAAAACTGTGAAGGTCAAGAGGGAGTATCTCTCTTGACAAAGACATTAGGGGACGTAGGTTTGTACCCCAAACTATCGAGAAAGGAAGATACGGTCGTCAGCTTTGGAAAAGAGCAGTAGTGTTTGGATAAATTGTTCCGGTGAGGAAACAACTAGTAATGAGCTCTTAAAGAAGCCTTAACAGAAACCCAAATTTCTGTTCCCTTGTGATTGTATGTAAGATCTAAAAAAAAGATGAGTTGAGATTGAAAAGAATGGTAATACCAACTTCAGGAGATGCGAGTTGTTAATTAATTTAAATATATCATTTGATGATTGTTAGAGATATGAATATAGCTGCGGCTGAAAGGATGACAAATGTGATAACCTGAACTTGGTTTATCTTGAGGAAATGATTGGAGACGAAGGATGCTAGGATTTGGGCCTAAAAATACATGTATGTGGCAAAGATGCATAAATAAATAATAGTAGGACAGGTAAGAGAGAAGGATGTTAGGGAATATTCTAATGGATTTGATGTGAAAGCTGAAATACGTATGGGTATAGCATATTAAAACCATATGAATATGTTGTTTAAAGCTAAATTTGTTAGTGTATGCATAAGAAGCTGTAATAATTTGGACAAGGAAAAGAGAATCAAAATTATATGTGTTGTAACTGGTGTATGAGTTAGAGTAAATGACACAGCTAACGAGAACAATTCCTTTGACAAAACAAAATTAAAGGAGATAGAAAGAAGGTAGCTAAAAACTAATAGTACCAGATGACACAAATGCCATTTGCATAACCAACATTATAAATAATTAGCTAGACATCTTATATTATATATCTTTTGAAAGAGGTTGATAAAAATGGGCAAGAATAGCGAATTGCAATATGAAGACGTTGCGAAGGGTCAACATTGAGGTGCAAGGAATACTTGAAAGGAGATCGAGTACACGCCATTATTTTCATACAATTCTCGATAGATGCCGATGGATGCTTGAGAATCCAACGACCCGATTCAATTCAACTTTTAAGTACTTTATTACTAGTCTTTGTCTGTTCTTTTACGTGTAAATCAGCTACACTTTTCCAAATCTGAGTTCCATATTAAAAATCCAAAGAGGGATTAAATTTTTATTTGATGTTTTATAACTCGGATTAAAAAGCTAACGAAGGCTCATTTAACAGTAAGTTAGAAAGAAGAAGGTGAAAATATCTGCAAGATAGTTTGGTCCATTATCTTGTATTTTCTTACTCCAATTATTTATAGCAAAATATTCTCCGCGGTAATTAGTTGAAATCGTTGAGTTTCATTCTTTTTGACTTATCCTCCCTCGCTTTACTTTGTTGTAAATCCTATCTTGGTTTATTATTATGAATTAGTTATTTTCTTTACCACTTTTTTTAATCATGGTCGAGGTCCACGACCGGATAAAGAAATTTTCATAGAGATCAGTCAGGTAGAATTCGTCCTAGGTTCTGAAATGAAAATCGATCTTCAGAGCCGGGTGTAGGAGTGAAAGACCATTCGAACCTTCTTTTAGCTGGTTCGCTTAGAAGTTTCTCTCATGAAAGCAAGATCTGAGGTTATGAATGACAAGCGCCGTCAGAGATAGCGGCATCACTCTCTTTGGCCACTAACTATCCAGCAGGTAACCTCATCCTCACCAGGGATGTGTGTATATAAATACCCAATGGCAATTTCCTTGGTGGAAATGTTTTGTTTTGAGATGTAACTGTGTAGGAAGAGATGGCGTTACTGTGAAAAACTATCGGTGTGATGACTTCTTTGGATGGAGCCATCTGCGGCTATGTTTCCGGCTAATCGCTTCTTCATATACGACTACATCACTACGATGCTCAAAACCTTTTTTACCTGCTCTCATAGTATTTCAACCTTTTCTAGTCCCTCTTTATTCTTCTATCTTATCATAACCTTTTTTGAATTATTAACAAGTTTTTTTATTTTCGAAGCTTGAATTTCTTCACTTCATAACCAAATCTATTTCTCAGGAATAATAAAAGATTATTATTATTATTCTGAGAGCTGCCAAAGCCTCCTTCCAGGGTGCAAAACAACTGAAAATTCATTGCACACACAATACCAAAATGGTACTGAAAAGAAGCAAAGGCAGCCATGAAGAAAGTGAAGGGCTAATAGTAGACGCAGATTAATAAGAAATATAGAAGATGAGAAAAAGCTACTCTTTCAAGAATGTATTCATACGGGAATTAAATAAAAAAATATCCCTTGATTGTACAATCTCTCTGGGTAAAGCATTTCACGTTTTAATTAACGATGGTATAAAACACCGTGAAAACTGTGTCGTACTTACACTCATAAAATTCATAGCCAAGTCATTAAGATTAAGATCGAACGTTGTAACGTGAACTGGATTAAAAGAATCAGGCAGAGCTGTGTGCAACGGATGCTCAATAGTATTAAATACCTTGAAAAAAATGCTAAGGGCACCAACAAGACGCCGATGATCCAAATCAAGCGACAGATCTGGTGATATAAACTTAATTGAGTTTAACGCAGACATCCAAACAGGAGCCCAATACTCATAATGAGGCAGAATGAAGGCATAAAAGGATTTAATAACTGTAGTTTCACAAAAAAATGTTCTGTAACACTTATGAAGTAATCCAGTCTTCTGTGAAAGTGAGGAGGACAAGAAACGAATTAATCCAAGGAGATGTAAATCATCTACTTCCTCAATAAAGTCACCTGATATGTGCCAACTGGGATGAACTGGATCTAATGTACGGGATCTACTAATGGTAATAGAATGCGTCTTATTAGCATTAAGCTTCATGCCCCAAAGTTGACACTAAGAGGTAATCTTAGCTAAATCCCTATTTAGAGATGCTGCAACTTCTTCTCTGTTACATTAGTTGATCAAGGTATAATGCTGCAATAAGAGATAAAGAAAAAAATATTAATTGATCACATTAATACAGGCTCAATGAGACTGACGGCCTAAAATTTATCCAAAGTCTCCTCACGATGAATCAAAGTGGGCTACTCAAAGGGGGATTTAGCTCAGCACATGAATTGGATGGATATGAATTTAGCTCGGCCTATTAATTGGCCAGTTAAATCATACAATCCTTTCTTATTTATAATTTTTTTAAAATTATAAATGATGTGCTCTAACGTCAATTTGTGTAGATTCAATCCAAATTTTGGACCTTCAAAAATAGTCTTGGTAACTTTTCATAATTTGTAGTAACACTTTCAAGTTGGATTTGTGAAACGCGAGAGATAAATAAATCATTGCTCTTCAAAAGACAATAAACCAAATTAATATTTATTTAATCTATTTTGATCAGAAATATTTTAATCGATATTCTGAATTAAGTTTATCACCCGATCAATTTTTATAGTTAGTTTAGCAGAAAATCTTTAAAAAATCACTATTTAAATTAGTGAGTTATCAAGAAATTAATGACGTTATAGATTCAAATAAAAGCTTCTTAAACTTGCTTAAATTGTTATAAATTTAGTATAAATTGTTTCAAGCTAAATATAACAATACCAGTGTCCTTTTTACGCCCTAACATTGCCTAGGAATCATTTAAATAAGTATTTTTACGGTTTTTTTTATTGTTGCAAAATAGTGTTTGGATGAAACATAAACTGGCTCAAGGATGGTTTATAGGTGTGAATGTTGCTTCCTTCATCTTCTAAGCATATTTATATGTTTAACAATTGCGTCGTTTTAATGAAGCTCATGAACAGAATCGTTCTTTAGTAATTAACTGAACTAGTGTCGTCCTGCTTCAGGACGATGAATACCCATACGTTGTATTTTTGTTCCAAGACAAAGGATTATTTAAATTAGGAAGTTGTTTGTCATCCTATTACAACACCGTTTAATATGAAGTAGGTGAAAACTAATATAAAATTACATCATTCATTAAAACCAAAGGAAATCTTGCATGAAAGGTATGGTATGCACTGCTTAGCTAAACGATGGGAGAGCATTTTGTCTCTATATATTAGATATTTGAAAAGTACTTAGGTATTTGAGCGCAATAGATTAATCATAAGACAACTAACTATGGAATGACTACGCTGAATTAGATTTAGCGTAACATCTCTTATACCAGGCAGTGTGTCGTTCTAGTTAAAGAAATATCTTCCAATTAAAAATATGACATTAATTCTTTGACAACTTACTAATCACGATAAATATAAAGAACTAAACTTCACTAAGAAATACTTCTTAAACTTATATTTTCATTATAATTTTCCAGGAGTTTTGTTTCGATAGCTCTGAGGAATTAATTTGAAAGTTAGGTGGAGCATCCAGCAAATTGCGCCTCCAGGTGAGAAGGGGAAAATAACTCAGACGGGGGAACTTTTCTCTCCGCCTACACAAAATGCACTATTTGAAGTACGTAAACTATTTAAATTTCATCAAAGGTTTAAATTTAATTCAAAATAATCTTTTAAGTTCTGACAAAGACAATGTTATGGGTGCAAGAAGCCAACCATCAGATTAAAATGTAGCTTTTAAGTAAAAATAGATACATACACGGGAAGAGTTTGTGTTGTCATTTAAAACAGGATTCTATAATATAAAAAGCAATTTTAGAAAAGTTCGTAAGTGATAGAAACCATTGTCTCATCTACATACCAGTGATCTAGGAGATCCGAAATGTAACAACAGATTTGAGTGCAATGTATATTATACAACCAATTAGGTAATATCACGGTTAAATGTCTTAAAAAGACGTCTAGATTTACTGTATAATCTCTTTTCTCATGAAAGATAAACATTTATAGTGCAACATATTCATCAGTGCATAATGTTTAGTTTTGATGGTTAGTATTGGTACGCAAACAAGGAAGAGATTTTGAAGATTACATTCTCATGCAGGGAAGACACGTAGATGCCATTTTTGGTTCAAATAGGAAAGCAACTGGAACAGTGATTGCTAAATCTTCTATAGGAACCTTGGTATTACAACGTGAGAATTTAAGGAGAGATATACTTAATTTAGAGCTTTGCTTGAACTGATTGAAATATCATTAACCCAAGACAAATATCGAATGAATAATATAATTTTAACTAAAACCATTTCTCTTACATTTAGCGTAGCAGATTCCCCGTGTTTTTAACATTATGTTAATTGTTTTGCTATGGACATTACTGTTCATGCAAAAGGATAATTTAGGCAGTTTTGCGTTGGTTTCAGATCCTTTACAAGGAATATTCTTGGAGCGTCGTCATACCAATTAGCGTCTTCTTTCTGACGAGTGGAAAATGCCTGATCCACCTCATCTAAATTCCCTTGGATAAATAGAACAGAATTTCATTAATTGATGCAGACATCGTCTAATTATCGAGTGCAGTTAGAAATGGCTTCGATCGTAGCTAGTTTTCAATGATTGCGTTGCTACTGAAATGATTTTACTACTCTTTCTCTGCTCATTAAGATGATGTTATGCTTCTTCTAAAATTTGAAAGGGACGATTTTTCTCATATTGTTTTAATTAGCTTCTTGGTTATGAGGTTCTCGCTTAAACACTTCACCCTCAAAGTAGCAACTTGCTTCCTAGTAAAGATTTGAGGTCCCTACTGCAAAAACTAGTCTATGTCATCTTAGTCGAACATTTACTAACTGAGCTGATAGTAATTGATTACAATGAAAAATAACAAATAAGCATAAAATGCTTGCAAAATGAAAGGAGATGGGGCTTATGCTATATATTTCCTTGCTTAAGATCAATAATTAAACTCTAAAATATCAGTAATACGAGAATCACTGATGTTTTTCTTTTTCCGACTAGTCATTAGTTGCTTGTCCAAGATATTTTTCATATCTCTTCTTAATTTCGGAATTTTCTTCGCGATTATATCTGAGGTTGCATCACTGCTTGAACTTTTCCCTAACACATATTGCACAACATACTCTAAGTTAAAGCTATACAAAAAATGCTTTAACTTTCTTTCTACCTTAAATAATTGAAACGCTGCTGCCAAGTTCTATGGCAGAAGAAGCAGGTAGTTGTTGTGTGTAATTGATTTACAGTTGTACTCCTTTAGTCAACTAAATTTTTAAAGTATATTTTTATTTGTAGATTATGTTGGAACGAGTGAGGCAAACTATGATCCATAGGGTGTGAATTGATGTGAATATTTAGGAGAAAATAGAGTGATTAGTTGTTATTGTTCCTGTGTGAATGTACATCAAATATACCGATCACATTTATAGTACGTACGTTATATAAATCAGCAAATGAGCGTTGATATCTGAGCGCCGATAATTGAGTGTTCGATAAATTTTTGCAAAATAATGGATCACGACGACAATCGATCGAAGACAATTGAAAAAGTATATAAAGCCCGGCGGAAATTATTTCTAAGCAAATTATTTCTAATTTTTAACAAACCATGGATTTTAAATAGAAAATATATCTATAACATTTTATTAATTAAAGCTATTGATTATTAATTAAATGATTTTTATTAGTTTTACGTTACTGTATTGGTATAGTTTAAGTTCATTTTCTTTACGCATAGTTGTCAAGCTCAATTGTCTTTATCAGTAGCATTTTTTCGATCAATTGTCCTAGCAGCTGTGAGTTTACTTAAGAAAGTCTAATTACTCCAGATATGACCATGTATAGGAAAATGGAAGCGGGTACATGGGAATGAAGTCGATACCAATCAATTTTTTTGTGAGCTTGGGCAGAAATATATAAAAAATATAACAATTGAACGAGCACGACGAACGGACGTGAACAAGCTGCACTCTCGTAAATATGGATTAACTAACCTCATCGCTGAAAATAATTCGTGGATCACTCGTCATGCCTCTTAAAAAAAGCAGCAAGCCTGCATCTACCACAGACACGGCAATTGTTTTGGTGATTCAAGTGCTTCACTATTTGCCAAGTAGTACCCAACATAGTTCCATCTTGCGAGCATTTGACTAGAAAGATGTCACGTACACAAAGCCAAAAATCCTGCTAACCTTCTTCCATTATCCAGCGGACAACATAGTATGTAGAGGTTAACTCATTATTCTTGTGGTCGGTTGATCAGAGGACCTATGAGGCTCTCAAACCATCGTTCTTTGGCTCATAAGCCTTCTGATCAGTAAAGATGGCACTACCTTACCATAAACATCACCTTGGTGGTTGTAGATGCAAAAGAGTTTAGTATATATATATATATATATATATATATATATATATATATATATATATATGGGTATCGAGGCCAAGGAAATCATAACAAAAGACATCTGGGTTTAGCTTTGCCCCTCCGATGTTCTACGGTAACATAGGAGAACGGGCAAAAGGGTAAATGTCACAAAAAAGAATTCTGACATCAGCTCAAAAGGCAGGCCTTTCGAGGGTGTACTTATAAACAATCCATTCAAAACTGCAAACTGCCGATCTCATATTACCCTCTTTCAGAGCTACATGACGCCAAGCGCGGGAGACCAACCTGAGGTCTCACCTTGCGAGTCCTCCCTCCACCTGTCCATTACCCTGCGGGAGTAATTTGGGTATATAACAGGTTGATCCGAGGAAACGTTTCTTTTTGTTCGTTCGAACGGAAGAGACAAGAAAGTCACTAGTTTAGAGATTTTTCGAGTTCGAGAAGAATTCAGAAAAATCACCGGTAGAAAGTTTTCTGCAAGTTAAGGAGAACTTGCAGTCCTTGTACAAAACCAGATTGTACCAAGGAAGCTCGGCGCCATTCGAGCCCAAAGATTATTGAGTATCAAGCTACCCAGTTTAAGGACTCCAAATCTTACTCTATCTGAGTTAGATAAACCCCAACTAGATAGATAAAAAGAAGACAACGATTTCATCTCTTCCGGAAGAAAACGAGGTCAAGGTCGCCCCCCTACCACCTAAAAGTAGAAGGACTAAGCTTTCGTTTTAGCACCCCCCCTCTAGATCCCTCGTGACGTCATCGGTTAGATAGACAGGCAGGTAGACGAACGCCACCTATTGAGCAAACAACCAACTACTCGCGCTGCGCCTCTCCGGAACAAAATCTCCAAGCCGAGTCTAACTGGTCGCGAGTATATAATCTCCATTACCTTAGGTGAGTAAAGAATAATCCTGTTCTTTAAGTCCCCGTGCATTATAATTAGTTTATTGGATGTCTGGCCAAGGACAAAGATATTAACCTTAAAATTGTTCCCCCGTAAAATTCTATCTCGAATCGAGCTTCGAGAGCTCGTCCAGCAATCCCATTTTCTTTTTTTTTATGTGTATTAGATCTGTATTTTTAATGTTATTTAATGAGAGGGTTTATGTTCACTAAAGTCTATTTCTTTAGTAAAAGCACTGTTTTAATTATACTCGAATGAGTTGAAGTGGCAATAATTGATAAGGTCAAGAAAGAAACCCATTTTATTCATTCACTAGAATAAAAATAAAGTTTAGCACTCTTAGAGAACGATCCTCAAGCGATCACCAAGGCAAGAACCTACGCCTCAAGTCAAAGTTTATTTGGTTTATTAAAAATTAATAAAACAAATAAATATATATATATAAGCTCGGCTAACCTACGACATATTTAAGTGGTGTCAGGTGTGGGGTTAAGTCAGAAGAACCCAAATCTAAGATTAGAGTAAAAAACCCTTACCCATAAGAAATAATTGCCAACCCGTTCTAGAAAAATTTAAATAAGGAGACTTCAAACAAGTTTTAAAGATTCAGTGAAGTGTAGTTACGAAGGTAGGACTTATAACTTAACGAAGAGTGTTGTGTAGTGTGCTGTCTTGTTTTTGGATAGGAATAATACAATCAAGAGGTTTAGAAAAAGGTAAGGTTAGAGTAGGAAAGGCTAAGGGACTCCAAGTTGCATACGTAACTTTCGTTACACCGGTGAGGTTTCGACGAACATAGCCAATATGTCTTTGTTTGAATTATTTTTAAACAAGGTCAAACCCTGTTACTAAAGGACAAAGAACTCCTTGCATACGTTCAAGATAAAGAAAGGACGGAAGGGTAAATAAGGAGTGAAGAAGTTCAAAAGCAGGCAAAAGAGAGAAAGATACATATGGAAGCAGAAGAGAGGGAAAATATACGAGAACACGAGAGAGCATTGAGCAAGAACCAAGTGGAAATGCAGTCCGTGGGGTCCAGGACTGGGAAATTGCAGGTCCTAACTATGAAGCTGCTAGCGTACAAGGACAAAGACGACCTATACGCGTACCTCTCGAATTTTTTTTTGAAGTGAATCACTAGGATATCGAAACAGACGGTATCGCCAGATTACTCCCTCTACACAGTACCCGAGTAAGAGACATATTCGTGTCTCTACCCTCTGATACGACGATAGACTATTCTACCCTAAAAGCAGAACTACTGGGAGCCATTAACCTAAATCCTGAAGACTATAGGATAAAATTTAGGCAGGCTAGGATTCAGCCCGGACAAACCTACTGACAATTTGCTTTTATTCTCATGAGACACCTCCAATTTTTGTTCGAGTCAGCCCGAGTGAAAAATCATTTCGACTTACTCATCGACTTCATACTGAAGGACCAGCTATTATGCACGCTGCCTCCAGAATTAAGGGCCTTTGTCAAGGACAGAAGTGCAGAGCCCTTCAATGAGTGTGTGTTAGAATCCGACTTGCATTCGTCAAACCATAGGTTATATCCGAGAGAGTGTAATAAAAACAAGCCCTCGTCCCCCCAAAAAGGTGAGTATCATCAGAAACCCTTTTTCCCAAAGGAAGGGGGTTATCCACAGAAACACCCGCAAAATAACTCCCCTAAGTTCGTTAGGAACGCCGTAAACCACAGAAACCCCATAACCTGCTTTAGTTGTGGCACCCAAGGCCACCTTAGCTATAATTGCCCCCAAAACTCGAGGCTCAAGTCGCCCTTGAATCAGCAGGTACATAACCTGAAGGCAACGTTGAAATCAGAACAACCTTCGAATTCCTTTCCTCCGGTGACCACATCGAATTCCCCTGAAGAGCAGGTGAATTTGGTATACAGCAAAAATTCTCCCGAAGGATTAAAATTCGAGACTGGGGCCGTAAATGGTCACCGAGTCTCAACCGTGTTACGCGATACGGGGTGTACCTGTATCGTTGTATCAAACAAATTGCTTTCCCCTATCAGCCCACAGCACCAGAAGTTCGTGGTCGTCCAGGATTTCCTGGGTAGACTCACCAAGTTCCCCGTCGTCCGATGTCACATACAGTCGAAGTATTTTACTGGCTGGACCGACTTAGTAGCAGCGCCTATTATATTCTGCTCTGTATTAATAGGCCAGAGCGCGCAGCTCTCCCCAAATCCAATACCTCAACTAGTAGTCACCCGGATGCCCATGAATGAGAGACACACGGTCTCGCCACATTTGTTTTCGTCCGAGAAACATGTGGACGAAGGGATATGTTCACGAGTCGTCAATACGGCGATGGATGTGGTGCCGACCCTCCCACCCCTGGAGGGAAAGGTAGCAAAGAAGGAGAATGAACAAGAAGAAAGAAGAATGAATATAAGAAGAGTAACACATACGCCTAATAAGCAAGCTGTAACCCAGCAAGTTTCTCTTGATCAAAGGGCAATCAAAGAAACTTTTCAAGAAAAAGTTCTGACTGAAAAATCTTCACGAGATCAAAATAAAAGTGCAGAATTGCTGACGGAGCAAAACCCTGAAGAAAATAATTCTCAGAAGGCAAAGATGGTGACCGAAAACTCAAGGTCAAATGCATTGATTGAAACGGGAGTACCAAGCTACGTTCAAGAAAATGACGGTTATAAAGAGAATTTAATGAAAGAAGAGATCAAAGAAGAATTTCAAAACAACAATCTCCTCTCTCTGATGAAGAGCAACCCTATTTCCGAGAGAAAAACTCAATAGTAAATAGACAAATAAAGATTAAAAGAGAAGGAGAAGCAAGAAGATGTGTAGTTAGTTGGAAGGAGGCATCCTTCTATCCTGATTACGTGTACGTGACTACCCCTACACGGAGAGGACACTTACATGCCCGTAGCGCCATCCCAAAGCGTCACTGTTAACGCGTTAACAGTGTGGAAACTTCTAAATACCACTTCGCTGATGAGGTCATCTCTGAGCTAGGAGGCAAAATTGGGGAAACAGTCTATCCACACAACAGTATAGGGTAGACGCCATAATAAAGATGCCGAACCAAAAAAACAAGTACGTTCGTTCGTAGGGACCGCCCCATGCTACCGAAAATTCATTCCACATAGCTTATGTCAGTCAAAAACTCACGGTGTGGGAAACAGCGTATGCGACTGGAGTACTGAAAGTATTAGCCATCATGTAATACCAGGTTAATATAGTTTACATACGGCAATTTTTTTTGTGTGTAGATAGAAATTTTTTCTTTTGGTTTAGTTTGTACGTATAAGTGTATCTCTATTGTTGTATTTTTTTAGGGTATTTCATAGAATCGGTTACGATAAGTGTTAATTAGGCGCACGGTGGACATAATTGAATTAATAAGAGTGATATGAATGGAGCGTTCCCACTATCGGTCGAGTAGCTTTTGTGAAGATGTTGTAGTAGGGCTCTTTGCGTAGAGTACAGGCGATTCCATCCCCCCCAGAATCATCTTAGGGGAAAAGGAATGTAAAGGTATAAGAGTTTATTATATATATATATATATATATATATATATATATATATATATATATATATATATATATATATATATATATATATATATATACATATATGTATCGAGGCCAAGTAAATAATAATAAAAGACATCTGGGTTTAGCTTTGCCCCTCCGATGTTTTCCGGTAACATAAAAGAACAGGGAAAAGGGTCAATGTTACGAGACAGATTCCTAAACTTCGCTCAAACGGCAGGCCCTTCGAGGGTGGACTTGTAAACAAGCTATTCAAAATTTCAAACTGCTGATCTCGTATTGCCCCCTCTCAAAGCTACAAGACGCCAACCGCCGGAGACCAACCTGAGGTCTCACCTTGCGAGTCCTCCCTCCACCTGTCCATTACCCTGCGGGAGTAATTTGGGTATATAACAGGTTGATCCGAGGAAACGTTTCTTTTTGTTCGTTCGAACGGAAGAGAAAAGAAAGTCACCGGGTAAGAGAATTTTTGAGTTCGAGAAGAAAACAGAAAAATCACCGGTAGAAAGTTTTCTGCAGGTTAAGGAGAACTTGCAGTCCTTGTACAAAACCAGATTGTACCAAGGAAGCTCGGCGCCGTTCAAAGCCCAAGATTATTGAGTATCAAGCTGCCCAGTTTGAGGACTCTAAATCTTACTCTATCTGAGTTCGACAAACCCCAAATAGATAGATAAAAAAGAAGACAACGATTTCATCTCGTCCGGAAGAAAACGAGGTCAAGGTTCCCCCCCCCCCCTACCGCCTAAAAATATAAGGACTAAGGTTTCGTTTGAGCAACTAATTCACCCCCCCCCACCCAGATTCCTTTTGACGTCACCGGTTAGATCGACAGGCACGTCGACGAACGCCATCTATTAAGCAAACGACCAACTTCTCGAGCTACGCCTCTCCGGAACAAAATCTCCGAGGATAGTCTAACTGGTCGCGAGTATTTAATCTCCATTACCTTATGTGAGTAAAGAATAATCCTGTTGTTTATGTTCCGTGCATAGTGCATAATAATTAGTTTATTGGATGTTTGGTCAAGGAACAAAGATATTAACTTAAAATTGTTCCCCCCGTAAAATTCTATCTCGAATCGAGCTTCGAGAGCTCACACAGCATCCCATTTTCTTCTTCTTTTTTTTAAGTGTATTAGATCTATATTTTTTTAATGTTATTTAGTGAGAGGGTTAATGTTCATTTTAGTCTGTTTCTTTAGGACAAGCACTATTTTAATTATCCTCGAACGAGTTGAAGTGGCAATAATTGATAAGGTTAAGAAAGAAACCCCTTTTATTCATTCACTAGAATAAAAATAAAGTTTAGCACTCTTAGAGAACGATCCTCAAGCGATCACCGAGGCATTAACCTACGCCTCAAGTTTAAAGTTTATTTGGTTTATTAAAACAAATATATATATATATATATATATATATATATATATATATATATATATATATATATATATATATAAGCTCGGCTAACCTACGTTAGTGGTGGAGCAGAAGCCTAAAACACTCCTTCAGCAGTACCAAGACGCCGCGGTTGCCGACTTCTCGGCGGCACAGCTGGAACAGGCCTCCTCAATTGTCTCCCCATTTATGTGCTATATCCTAGAGGGGCGTTGGGGGAATTTCAACTCCTTGACATCTTTTAAAGACTGATGATTGCGTCTTAGCTCGGGATTATTTAGGTGGCCAGGAGTTAGTGACGGCTGCTGCCTACAATGGTCTGACCTACCAAAGTTGCGCATCTCTTCCTCCGCCAGTGACTGGCGATCACTAGAAGACAATGTGGCCAAACTCATAGAGGCGGCCTAGAATTTGGCCAAAGATTGCTACTTAGAGGTTCATTCCGAGGTAAGTGTTCTGGTTTCCACTCACGCTCTTGGTTCTTAGGGCGGTATGGGTCTACCCCGACGCGATATCATGGAAGTGAACTAACTTGCTGCTCTTGGTATCAACATAAGTTCTAAGATGGCATCTATTGCTGCCTGTCACCCTGTGGCTTTGATGTAGAAGGAAGCTAAGGGTTGGATTCTCATGCTTCCTCCAATTTTGGCCCTATTTCCACAATTCCCACTTCAATAATGGAAGACAGCCAATAGCATCCTGCTGAACTCTCAAACTCTCCAGGAGCTACCATTCTTCTCACTTGGCCTCATTCGGAGACCACAGAAAATTGCACACCCCAACATCGCTATTCAGCATTCCCCAAATCTTAGAGAAATCACAGCTGTATTTCACTATGAAATAAAAAACGTAAACTCACCTAGACAGATTTATCATTCCACGTTCTACAAACTATCTTCAGTAAGGCTATTTTCGAGGTACGGACGATGGATTGGTAAATTATCTTTGAGGTTTCCCTAGTCCTACCTGTAGAAATTCCACTGACACATGAACCTGTGGTATCGTAAACTTGATATAATTTTATGTACGACAGTAATGCCGCTACTATACATCTTTTTCTCAGGTGCACTCATTTGCTTTCTATGGTTCTCCCTCTAACATTCATTTGCTCTCTCTTGATCTCTTTATCTCTATTTCCCTGCCAATGCGAATCTTACCTAGCCACTCGAGAATATAATTAAATTGATTCTCCAGAGAGAGAGTGACTTAATTTCAGAAGAAGACTCGACGTCCCCATCTCAGCTGTTAAGAAACATGGTCAAGAGCTCAGGAATGTAAATCATCTACCTCATCTAGTTGTTCTCACCATCATTCTCACATTTTTTTCAAAGTTTTTGGATTATATTTAGCTTGCCTACTGTCTTTTCAGCGGTCGAAAAGTTGGTCCAGGATTCCGCGTTTGAAAGATTAAAGGATGTTACCTTATTTCTAATTTTTTTTAATAATTCTCTTTAAGTCGGAAACAAATTTTCCAACAGAAGTTATTTTAAAAATAAATCCAGGATTGCCCTTGATTTATCAACAAAGTTTTCCTCCTCTTTATTTCGTACAATGAAAACTTTCTCATGTCAAAATCAGTCATTGCCAAAAATAGGCCATCATTTTTCTTGGCTGCTCAACCAGTATAATTATTTTTTCCCTTGATCTTTTTTTTTACTTTTGATCAACGGGGCTTTACGAGCTCCAAAAGTGAAGAGTGGATTTGGATAAATAAACTCAAGAAAGTTTTACAATGCACGATTAGGGTCAACATGACACTCTTTTGCAAGGTTTTAAAATATAATTCACTCCCAGTACACGTAATATCGCAAAATTTTCAAATGCAAAACCGAGGCAAATGTGGAAAGGGTGACGAAGTAAATTTAGTTGAAGTTCTGAGGAAGATATGACGTCATTGTAGCAATATTTCGTAAAATACTTCTCCATTGTGAATTCTTCACAACTACAGAAGGAAAACTATGGTGAAATTAAAACTGATATTATATCAACAGTAGCATCAATCACTTAATAAATTCTATATTGATGAATTCTTAAAAAGGTGCTTGACACAATACGATTAACTAAATTCGTTTTTAAGCGATTGTTGTTTTCCAAATATTAAGGAAAGCTTAAATTATTTTTATCAATACATTGATTGTGATTTACTATTCAGACATTTATCTTTGAAATTTGAGAAGTTCATGTTTCATTTCTATGTGATTTTAAATCAACAGAGGGATGTAGACCTACAAGTTTTTACTACCCACTCTTAATGTGTCCAAGCTGAACGTTCATTAAACTCTTTTGAACAATACTGCCGAGGGGTGTTTCTTACAACAGTTGACCAAGTTTTGGCAACATTGTGTCGAAATATTTGCCCACTTCTAATTGGGCGAAGTTTAAACAGTGCCTCTTGTAACATGTTCCTTCAATATGGGTGACAAAGTTTTTTATTCGAATCAAGTGAGGAAATTGAATGGTCCACTCTAGTACATTAATATTGCTCTGCAGGAACAACTCACGCATTTCTTCCGAATTGTACTTCGCATCCTTTTCTCGCTGGAACATAGAATCATCCTGCATCTCCACTCCCTTACATTTTTTTTAAGTTATTAAAAGATATTTATCAGCAGGGGGCTCAATTTTGCTATCATCTATATGAATAGCACAAGTGCCATGAAAAGAAAACTGGCCTAAATAATAATGCTGAAACCGCCCTGATTAAGTGTCGGGATGGTGTTCTTCCAATCATAGGCGCTTCCATCTCGGCGCCAAACGTTTATTTAGATTTCGCCAATTGGTTCGATTTTGTTTTCATCACAGCAACGCACTAAATACCAAAATTGATCTGTGTTACTAATGGGCCACTGAACAAACACCCGTCCGGTAAATAAAAGAGCCTTTCTCAGAAATGGGTTCTTGCGGTGTGATGAAGATTTGAAAGCTTGTCAGGTGAGTTCATTTATAATCGTTATTTTCGTTACTGAGATTCAAGCCTTAAGCACATCTTATTCCATTGTTGCCGTAGTTATCATTAGTTTAAAGAAGAAATCATGTGCGGAATTAGAAATCTTCACTTGCGTGTGCTGAGAAGAACTTGAATGGGCAGATCATTACCGCATTGCAGAAGTTCTCGAATTGAAAGAAATTGAATCGTTTAAGGGAGAAATGGCCAGACAAGTAGAGATGGTTGGCTAATAGAATTTGCCTACGTGAAAATAAAACACTTTTTGGATCATAAAAGGTTGAAGTGAAAAGCTTGAGGAGTTCCAATTTAATTTGTGAGTCTGCTTGACTTTATCTAAGTAGCTTGCAATAGTACATTTAGCTAGTGTCAAAACGGTGTTGTAGTTAATGAGTGAAGCTAGCCTTGTTAAGTGGAAAACAAGCTAGATTGGAGAGTCATGGATGTGTTTATTTTACTTCTGAGAGTTGATTTCATTACTCATCAGGAAGGTTCGGGATTCCTGATAAAAATGTGAATAAAAGTAAATGATGGGTTGCGAGATTCTTTGTATTACCACAAACTTTAAGAATCAAGGTCTTTATCAGCCTTTTTACTCTCAAATCTGATTCTACACACTGACCCGCCATTCAACTCATACACACACGCTTTCATATACCTTTTATTGCAATTTAGCTCTGATCATCGAATTTCAGATCCTTCTAAACCAAGCCGTCTTACAACATAACCCACAAATTCTCCATTTCCTATGTAATGAAAGTAAAGTAGCATATCATGTTGGTCTCTCATCCTTGTTGAACCACACGATTTACTTTACTTTTCCAGGGGTTTTCTTTTGTACTTCTGCATTCATGGTAAAAGCAGTACTAATATACGATCGAAGGGAAGTTTTTCCAGTAGGTGAACTTACGCTACCAGTTATTTATGAAAACAAATTTTATGGATCTTATACAGATGAAATTTGTGTGACATTTGTATTTCAGTATTGATGCAATTGTAATTGTTCGTAAGAATAAGATTCCTTGAAAATGCGCTAGTTGGTCACATTACAACTTTCTATTTTGATATAAGAAAAACCAGTTAGGATTTCCTGAATTAGATATAAACAGTGCAAAACTACAGAAGCTTCTGTTAACTTTCACGAATAATTTTATATCAGAGATTCCAATTCCATTCGTTCATATGAACATATAGAACATGAACGTAAAAATTGTACCTAGATCCTATATTTAGTTTTAGATTTTTTACATCCATGAGGATGAGTTTACAACCCAAAATTTCATCTCATATTAATAAACTTTTATGATGGAAATTATATCTGCAGTCTACCTTTTCATGTGACATGGTAGATGCTGAAAACCACATCGAAAACAAGTAAAGAATGATTACACAAACGCTGCCATCTCTTTATAAGATCAATAACACAGGCCTGCGTTTAAAAAAGAATTTCTGTTCCTGCGGTTTTCTTTAGTGATTCCTAACGAAATTGTTCTTCTAAATTGAAATATGACATTCATTTTGCTCAATAAGGTCTAGTTTTTGAGATACAGCGCACTACTGTTTTTAGAAAAGGGCCATTTTTGAAAAAATCCCTTATTTATATAAAAGTTACTTAATAAATTACAATTACTTGTAATAAAAAAATACCGACTTAATTGGACTTTCTTTTAATTAATTTTAAACTTACAGACTACTTATGAGCTTACCCAGGAGTGCAAAGAAACTATTTTCCAAGAAAAGAAGTCCTTGATGACTTCCGCTTGTGAATCGATGTTGGTTCGTCGCGTTTAAGACACCAGCAATAGTCAGCTAACATGTTGATGTCCCAGCGTCCTTAATATCTTGTCTCCATCGTCTTTATGTCTTGGTGAAATCTTTCTCCTTGTTTCTCGCTATAAGCTCCACAGTTTGCCGAAAAATAGTCAAGATGTGACTGGATAAAATGCATTTTTATTGACATGCGAGCTCCAATTTTTTAGAAGCTTTTCATAAGCTCATTTACATGTGAGATATATTCTGAGCTTCTTTTATTTCCCAGAAAACCGTCGATTACTTTACTAAACGCTCTAAAGCTTC
This sequence comes from Ceratothoa steindachneri, assembly GCA_963969495.1. Classification (NCBI taxonomy): domain Eukaryota; kingdom Metazoa; phylum Arthropoda; class Malacostraca; order Isopoda; family Cymothoidae; genus Ceratothoa; species Ceratothoa steindachneri. The sequence continues at coordinate 1,524,005 of OZ018320.1, read as the reverse complement.
TTGTTCACTGGCTTCCATATTGGTGTAAAAATGCTTGTCCTTTAACAGAGTTCTAATTTGGGGACCATCAAATATGCCTGCATGGAGCTTGGCATCACTGATCTGTGGGAATTTTTGCAGTAGATACTTAAAAGCTTGGCCTTCTTTATTCAGTGCTTTGACAAAGTTCTTCATAAGGCCAAGCTTTATATGAAGAGGAGGCAGTAAAACATTTTTGGGAGGGACTAGAGGTTGAGCTACCACATTGTGCCAGCCAATTTGGAATGCCTCTCGAGATGGCCAGTCTTTTTGCTTATAGTGAAGACTATCCGCCCGGCTATCCCATAAGCACATGAAGCATGGATATTTTGTGTAGCCTCCTTGCATCCCAAGAAGAAGGCACACAACCTGAAAGAAAACATATTGATGCATATTAATGTACATGGTTTCTAAGAACTTCTATTTTTTGCATAGGCAATTTTCACTAAGTTTATTAAGGGTAGGGAGAAACTAATATGTGTATAATATCCTTCTGTCATTGGTATTTAGAAACAAACATTCCTTGAAATATTTAACAAGTTCAATAAAGTAAAATATATCTTACCTTGAGATCACCACATATTAACCAGTTCTGGTTAGAGTACTTGATTGTATTAATCAATACTTTCATATTTTCGTAGCTTTCTGTTAACTGAACTGAATGGCCAATAGGTACAGATGCCATTTTATTGCCAATATTTAAGAGTACTGCCTTCAAACTTCTGCTAGAAGAATCAATAAAGAGGTCCATTCACTTGGTTGGTAAGGAACGCCAAGTGCCTCAATTAAACCTTTTACATCATTGCAATGCACCAAAGAGCTGCAAGAATCAACTGGAAAGAACTTTCGAAACTCTTCGTCTCTATTTCTGAACCAAAAGTATGTAGTTTCTTGAGAGAGGAGGTTGCTCTCACTAAGACGGGATGCAAGAAGTTGTGCGTTCTCTTTAGAAAGACCAAGATCTCTAGTCAAGTCATTTAATTGACCTTGAGTGAGAGGTCTTGGCAAAGTCATTGTAGACGTAGGCTGATATGTCACTGAAGTGTCAGTGTCATCCACTTCTATATCTTCTATATTGTCTTTTAGCTCAGTATTTTTAGGTGGAGAAGGAACTGGAACTCCTGGACCATGTGGTTGTGGTTTAATGGCAGAAGGAACATCAAGATAGACTACAGTGTGTTTGTTCTTCTTATTGACACCTGAATAAAAGTTTCGCATACTCAATTTACATACTTTTAATTCACTCGACCCTCGTTTCCACATTTTTATACACATTTTTCATACCAGGTAAATTTAAAATTTTTAAATACAATCAATTTTCATATACAATTTAACCACAATTTTTCTACCAGCATAATACACTATTTTTATACACAATTACAATTTTAATAGGCTACCAAAAGATTTGTATAAACATTTCTAGATTTGTCAAGGACTATATTGTTAAAGTAATTATCTCACCTTTAAGATTTGTCATGCAAAAATAGCAGTCTGTAATGTGTTCCTTGCCTTCTCTCCACACCATAGGTACACCAAATGACAAACAGTTCGTTTTGCCCTCACTCCAGCGTCTTAAGGATATGACAGGCTTTGAAGCACATATGTGGAGCAAAGTTTTTGTCTTGATCACCTAGCTTTATTTTAAAATATGCATTGTAAAGGAACTTTACTAACGGCGTTATAGTGCATTGCTGGTCACTAAAAGTTACCTTTCCACAAACAAAACAAAATCTATCAGGACTATTTTTACACTTTCTATTCATTTTTATGAAATATAAGGAGTTTTGCTAATGTATTTGCCTGCAAAAAAATTTACAAAGATAAATAAAGTTTTAGAAATACACTTTAAACACTGTTCATAGATGAAAAAAGTCATGGATTAAAAAACCAACACTTAGTTGGAGAGTGAGCAAGCAATACACAACCACTCACGCTCGCGGTCAGCTAGAGACTGAGCTCTCTAACGCCATTTAGAGAGCTTGGTCTGTATCTTAAAATCTAGACCTGATTGAGCAATATGAATGCTTGATTTGGATTAGGGAGACAAACTTCATTAAGAATCACCTATGAAACCCTCAGGAACATTTTTGACGCAGACCAGTGTGATAGATTAAGAAAGAAGGAATAGAGAAAGAAAACGGAATGAAATAATTTAAACACTTATGCGTTTACAGGCCACGGCGTCAACCACTTGGATGTGGATGTGGATGGTGTTCGAGTAACCAGTCAGATTGGGATGTGGATGGTGTCCGAGTGGTTAGCGCAGTGGCCTGAAAAGTGAAGAGTGCTCGATGGCAAAAGCTCGAACCCAAGGAATTTTTCACCTTTTTGACGGATAAAAGTGTTTTTTAGTATTTTATTCCCCGTCGCTATATCTCTCTTTCTTATTTCTTAATCTATGTTTGATCTTTGTTTGGGTAATAAACAGACCTGCGAAGGTCTCAAGCTTTTGAAGGGTGCCAAATAAAACTGGTATTGAATCGTTGAATTAAATTGTATTATAGCGATTACTAATACACCTGATTTCACCTTAATCCAATTAATGTTTGCAGACTCCATTGAATCAGAATAAATTATACCATGAAAATTAAATCCGCACATGCGATACCCTTTTAACACTACAGCTCAACAATTATCAATGAAAAGTAATTTTAATTATCCGTACCTCTCGTTGTTACAATTATATCCGGGGAATTTAATTTTTTTAAACGTTAAAATTATTCTCGAAGTAAACTCAGATTGCCATTATTTTGGTGGACCGAAACCTCTTTTCAAATGTAAAATATTTGCTTTTATTAAATTAAAAAATGGTTATCATTAGACCATTTGTTATAGCTGAAAAATGCGATGAATTATATTAGGTTTCAGTCAATGACACTCGCAAATATACTTTTGGCTAAAGAAGGAATGAATTCAGAGAGAATAAATTGATATATGGAAGATAAGTGGGGAAATGGTAAACCTCCTTTATATTCGAAAGGAAAAAAAAATATAAAAAGAGAAGGATGAGAGTGAAAAATGCCAGACTACGAAAGAGCAAATAATAAAGTGTATTTCTATTGCCTTTTGTATGATTGAATCTTTACTGAATTTAATGGATAAGTGCGTTCCTTAAACTTCATCAAAAGTACTATTTTAAAGATACAAGTTTTTATCTAGAAATACTCAATTCATTTAAGTGAGAAAATGAATTATTTACTAATAAACTCCCATTGTCATAAAAATTGGAGCTCGTTTTCAACTTAGTCGTGTAAATGCAAATGTAAATACGATGATGAATGAAACAAAAAATATTTTATGAAAAGAGTTCGGTTAGTCACATTCCGAGATAGCTTTATGGACTCTTTTATCAACCACTCACCATCATTGTTTCTGGGCAGAATAGATTGGCAGAGTCTACTTGAAGCATATCTGGGTGTCACACACATAATATCTGATAGTTTGCATTTTTTCTGATGAGGGCTATGACGTAATATCGTAAGACCTTCGTTCGATTATTTTGAGACCGACATGGCATCCTAAAAATTCTAGAATTTTCGTTCGCTTTGATTAGCCAGTTCCCTCCTAGAGATTTAATTGAATATTAAAGTTCGTTTAAGAATTATTGCGATTTTGTTATGAAAGAAAGTTATTTGATATTTAGAGTTAAGAATTTTCGTTATATGTTGATATAGCATTAAGATTTTAAACGATCCATATTTATTATTTTTCCATGGAATTCGATGACAAGGCCTTCATTCTTCACAGAAGACAGACCATTTATTCGTGCTTGGAGAAGAAAGTTGTGTTCGGGAGCAGAGTGGATTTCGTGCACTTATTTTCCGGTTTCGTGCGCTAGGAAGGCTATTGTGATTTAAGGCTATTGTGATTTATGGCTATTTTGATTTATTGACTTAGTGTGAGAAAACCAGCAGAGTTGTACCCCTTATTGTATTTTAGTGCGGGATTACCGCGAGTGTTTTACCTCTCGTGCATTTTTGGTAGGACACCCGTGTCTGGTGTCCCTGTTTTGTGTGGCCCATACGAGACCTGATTTTGGCGGTCGTGAGTGACCCTTATTTTTGAATAAGACTTCATATCTATGTATATGGTCGGTCATTGCGCGTTGGTGCATTGTGGTCACGTTACCGGTGAGTGTTTTCCTTTGTGGCTCAACCTTCTTTCTCCATGGTCTCATATAGATAGGAATATCATATGTGCGTTATTTTTTGTCTACATATTTGAGTTATTGTGTCTTCCATACTCTAAATCTATTTATGTATTGCAAAATGCCATTCCTTAGCTCGATCTATCAAGGTTGTAATTAATTTTAAGGTCTTTCCTATGATAATCTAGTCTTTAAATATATTGGCATTTTCAAGTGGATTTATTATCAAACATTTTAATGTTCATCTGTGATAGTTTTAAATCACTGTTTTTGAATTAATTTGATTTAGAGTAAACTAGTTCATACTTTAAAATAATTAGTCAAACTTGCACTTTTTAATACCATTAATGTGAAGTATGTGTATAGATATCATTTTTGGGTTTGCGGTACATCTGTAAGTATTCATTTATTAGTTTGACGGAAGGATATACGACTATTTGGAATCATAATAGGTAATTGTCGTAGCTGCCCATCAAATTTAAGTTAACAATTAAGTTAACAATTAACTTAACAATTTAGTCCGTAAATTTCCTTATTTTGGGTAATACTATTTCCTTCAGGAGCAAAACTCAATCTAGTACAGATCACTTTTTTTCATTATATTCCCTTTTGTAAATGAAGTTTTTAAGTCGACGCGTCTTCTATCCTTGGCTATAAATTTTTTGGCTTAGAGAATCTGGGCATGTCACCTGATCCCAGTTTGTGACACTGGGCTTAACGACTCTACTCTCCTTACAATAACTGCTTCTGAAACTCTTTATTGAAAAGCCGTTAAGAGACTGTCTTCCTTGAATCTCCTTCTTCCTTGATAAAAATAGAAGCTTTTGGGGAATTTTATTCATTTAAAAGAAACCGCAAACAAAAAGAGGCATCTTGCCAAAGCGTTTCGAGGAAACTTCTCAAAGATAGAAGTGAAAATATGTTGCAAATGTACAATGGAATTTATCCAAAAGAGGAGACCACGCACTTCTAAACCATTCGTATCCGCCAGAGAATTATCTCATTTGTTTAATCTTAATTAAGCTAATGTTTTCCATATCTTGAGTGATATTTTAGTTGCAGTTTTTACAATTTATTACTCAATTGGCCATGAGATAAATATTGCTTCCCTTTTCAGAAATTTCAGCTTCTGATGTTTGTTCCAAACCTCCAAAATCTAATGTCTAGAAGTTTCACATCCGAAGTGAAGCTCAAATATATTCAGCACCAAACGAGGCCATTCCAGTATTAATTATTTAGATTAACCTCTCGCTTAATTGTCTTCCAATCGCTTTCTTCTATTTTCTCCATTGTGAAAGGAAGAATAATACAAAATAGAGCCAAAGTTTCACACTTTTTCGAGCGAGGAAGGATTCGATGGGAGAAACTGAATGGATCCAATTCTTCTAACCGCTTTTCTTTCCTTACTTTCAAATGAATGCTTTAAATGCATACCATATTGTCTGAATGTTTGAATGTATATCATCATTTAATTTAGGTAATATAATATCATTAACCATAAGGAATTGCAAAGTTTAAATCATTTTTCTATGTGCAATTGATTTTACCTTTTATGATCCAATGCAATATCTGGCGAAGAGAAATGTAATTTTGAAAGAAAATCAAAATAATATAATGACATAAGTTAGAATATACTTTTTAGCAGGTGTCAATTACGATATTATTTTGTAAAAAATTAATATAGGTTGAAACTGTTATTATTATATTGTAAACAAGGGTCTAGAGCAATGAACTAAAAATTAAAGTTAACCTTTTTTTCTATTGGTAATCCACCCTACGTTGCAGATCCTTAGTGCCTAAATAGAAAAATGCTCGCCTGCATCTAAGCGCCATTTATTGGGAAAAACAGTGAAATCAATTTATCAATGAATAATAATGCAACACAAACTTGAGTGCAAAGGCCTCTGAATTCGATCTCACTTTCTTTCAATTTCATTCAATTTCTAACCTTACAGTGGAAAATGCAACATAACGAAACTTCAACCTGGAGAGGAGACAACTTTTTAAAAAATATACAAAAAACAAAAACGGAGAAGCGAAGTGCCTGCCATAACTCACGAGAGGAAGGATGTGAATTTTTCGCCTTTTTCTCTATCAAATACTTTAACAAAATGTTCACATATCATGTTGCAAAAGATTGTGCTTTTTGCCTTAACTGTTTTTTTCCGACACAAGAGTTTTATTTTGTTAACATTCGGAAATTTGTGTTATTTATTGTTTTTTTAAGAACTTTCCCTAAAAGATTTCAGATCCCATTAACTTGTCGCAGAATTTTACATCAAGGAGCTTTGCTAGAGTTTCTTGCCTAGATTCCTTTCAGGCAGAAATGTACCAAATCATCTTGTGATGAAACTGCTTCGGAACCAAAAATACTGTCCTTTTAGGACGGAGATCACCGAAATGACTCCAGGTGCTCAACGTTTGTCATTTTCCATTAAATAAAGGAAACAAGGAACCTCGTTCAAATCTGGCAAAATTTAGTATACTGGTTAAAAAGCTTGTATTTAAAACGCTGAATTAATGACGCTTTCTAGAATATTTATATTTGCTGAATTAAATCTAGAATAACCAACTCCAATTCCTATAAAATATGCGTATATGCCCTGAGTCCTCACAACTGATTTCTGCATACATCCTCTCCAGCATTTCCTTCAGGAAGTCATCATTTTCCTCCACAAGGCTTTGAAAAGTAAAATCTCTTTCGAGATGAACTCAGCTTCACGTAACAAATCACCGTGAAAAGGTACTTGAAATACGCGCGCAGAATATAACCCTTATCCGTGTGTAAAACATTTTGTTACATTTTTTTTGTTTATCCTCTAAATACGTTAATAATTTTTCTTGTAAAAAATGGTTTCCGAATGATGTAAGTGAAGCTACTTACTTTATTATTACAGAATAAAAATATAATAGATGCAGAAATTTTTTGCTATTTGGTTGGGGTACCTTTTCCATATTCGTGTAACAAGCTCTTTCTTTATTCATGCGTACCTTTACAGAATATTTTATAAGGCCAGTTTGAAATAGTAATTACGACGAAGTGGCCCCTAAGATTACATGCGATTTGGAAGCTAGGTATATTTTTAGAGTTAGTACTGACTCAATCCTGTCGGGAGGAGCACCTGTCAAGAGTGCTCCTTCAGCTGAATGTTGAAGGAATCAGTTTTGTTCATGGTCAATCAGCTAACGAATACGATTCATCTGAAGACATTAGGAGTGAAGACAATACAGATTATCACCCAAGGGCGAGGAGGGTAATATTCCGTTCTTCAGTGCGATGGGCCTAACGGACAGCGATGACCCAAGTTCAAGCGACGATGAAGAAAACAATTCACCTCAGCCCCCTGACGAGACTTCCAGTCACGCCTTTGTAAGTACCCTTTTGACCACAACACGACGAGATCGTAAGATTTGTTATTTTAATCAAAAGAACCTTGTTCATCCAAATGATGAAGCTGAAGCTTTTCATCTGTTTATCAGAGATAATATGCTTCTTACCATACAAAGATATACTAATAGGAAGGTTAGTGATGTAAGGTATGAAACTCGTAAAGATGGAAAGAATTTATACTATTACATGATGCCTTTTACAGTGGATGAAGTAACATCATGTCTGGGCCTTATCTTGCATGCAGGAGCCGATTGTCAAAACTTCACGACTCTTGATGACCTATGGGATCAGTTTGATGCTAAACTGATATATCGTGATGTTATGTCTCAAAATGGCTCTGGATTTTTTCTTCGTACTGTAATATTTGATAACTACCGAGATCTCTAAACTCGATTACCTAATTAATGATCGAACTGCTGCAATTAGCGAAGTATGGCATGAATTGAATGAGAAACACTCAAAATCTTATATACCGGGAGAGAGACATATTAACTCTAGATGAGCAGCTTCTTGGTTACCGAGGACGCATTCCAGGCCGCACTTATATACCAACAAAACCAAGAAAGTATGGCCTGAAAGTATTTCGGTTATGTGAAGCTTTCACTGGATATGCTTTAAATTCTATTATGTACACAGGTAAACAAGTAAATTCAGTCTACTGGGACCTTGGAAAAATGTTGTTTTACAATTATTTTACATCAAAAAGCCTAGATGTTTCACTACTTCAGAAAAGACTCACCTGACTTGGGACAATCAGAATACACAGGAAAGAAATTCCTTCACCACTCAGAAATAAATACAGTCGAGTGCATTCGTCCTTATTTGTTTATGAGCATCATAATAAAATAATGTTTGCTTCTTACTTTTCGAAGAAAATAAGGTTGTCATCCTCTCAGCTCTTCTCATGCTGGCAATGAGTGTATTCCTGAACATGCCAATAACCCAGCACTGATTTTCGACTACAGCTTTGGCAAAAAGGAAGTTGATCAGTTTGATAAAAACATAGAAGAGTTCACTTGCAGGAGGAAAACCATTCGTTGGCCGCTTCTTGTTTTCTACAATACGAACGCTTTTCTACTCATGAAAAAGGATCGTTACAAAAATACACGTAAATTGTTTTGGAAAAGCTTAGCGAAATTGCTGTCCGACTGACTGCCCTGAAGAGGTTTGAAACAAATAAACAAAGAATACAGATGGTATCTAAAGAAGCTGCTGAAATTTTTTTGGTTTTATCCCATCTACAACAACCGGGCACTACTACGGAGAAAAGTGTACATCGTCTTGGGGGATGTAAAATGTGCTCAAAAGTATGGAGATCTAAATGTGACAGATGCCAGAAAGGCATCAGTCCGTCTCACAGGAAAATAATGAAAACATGCTAAAGTTTCTTTGAAATGACTAGGCCTACTAGGGAAACCATCATAATAAAAGCGAGTGCAGCCATATACTGCAAGGTCACTTCGAAACTATGGCAAATGTGTAGGTTGTGTAGTGCGTCTGTGAATGTGCGGATGTGTGTAATTCCTCATCTTTTCTTGCGATATTGCATTAATTTTCATTATATATATATATATATATATATGTTAATGTATATGTATGTATATATGTATATATGTATATATATATATATATATATATATATATATATATATATATATATATATATATATATATATATATATATATAGCAGGAATATAAAAAAACAGGTGATTATACTAATCATATATTGGCCGGACGTTTCGGACCTTTAATAGGACCATCTCATAGGACTGGTATTCCCATTTCTAAACCTGAAGCCTCTTCCATCAGGCAACATTCAGAGTATTACCATCATCCTCTTAATTCTAATTCATTTACTATATTATCTTCAGCCTTAACTTCTCTCGATTTGAAAATCTTAGAGTCACTATATATCATTAAAATAAATCCAATTAAATTATTCAAAATATAACCAACACTTCAATAGATTAACACTAGCCAACCAAACAACCGAAAAAATTTCGTCAGTAATTTTATATGTTTAGTTAGTTTATTTCTCAACTCCCACGTTAAAGGTTCATTCTGATTTATTGTCTTTTTTTGGTGTGTGTTTTTACAATTTAATGTTATTTTTTGTTTACTTCAGTAACTTTTAATACGTGATAATCAAGTCAGTTCGTTATAATTTCACTTTCTATTTTTAGGGGGTAAATACCACTGGGTAATATTATTTAATTCTATATATTATTAGTGTTTTTACTTTAATTTTAATTATTGTCAATTTTATTATTTTAACTTGACTTCTTCCGTTTTTTTTTAATGAATTCTTTTAAATGTTATCAATTAATGTTCCTTTCCCTTCTGATTAGACGATATAGTCGCTGAAGATGGTCCTAGTAAAGGTCCGAAACGTCCGGCCAATAAATGATTAGTATAATCACCTGGGTCTTCATATTCCTGCTAAATATCAGATTCCCAAGGAACAAATCAATTACCAGTATTATATATATATATATATATATATATATATATATATATAAATATATATATATATATATATATATATATATATATATATATATATATATATATATATATATATATATATATTTATACATATGCAATATCCCGCAGGAAAAAATGAAAAGGTGTTTCAAAGTACTTTCGAACTTTATTAAGTTCCTTATCAAAGATAACTACAAGAAATAGTATTATATTAGAGGTATATATACGAAAGAAAAATATGAAAGACCGCCTTAAAAAAAAAGAAATCACCAATGAAGAAGAGGGAAGGAGGAAGGTAAAAAAAAAATAAGGATAACAAGAAGCAGGTAGTAAGGTCAAACTAAGTCGAAGGAAAGGGTAACAGATTCAAAGAAATGGAGATAGCCTAACGAGGGAGATTATAAGACACGATGAGCAAATGGGGGAAAAATACAAAGTACAAAACAGAGCAGTGACAATTAAAAAATAAAAATGAATAAAAAAAAAAAAATAAAATAAAATAGTGGCCACATAACTAAAGAATGTATATAAAAAAAACAACCCCAGGAACGCAAGACAAAACTAATTTCTTTGAGTATTAATATTTTAATTATAGCATCTATTTTATATAAACCAGGGGAAAGGCTAAAATTATCACATTTGCTTATGAAAGCACATTCAATGAGGTTCCTTTTTATATGGTCATTGGAACGATAAATAAATTTGGCCGAGTTCCAGTTAATTTAATGGTTCTTATCTGACATATGGACAAAGAAAGCACTGTTATCTTCCCCTCTTCGGACATTATATTTATGTTGATTTATGCGAACAGAAAGTTGTTTACCTGTTTGTCCGTAATATTTACTTAGACAACCAGAACACTCAACTGAATAAACTCCCCCTTCTCCCAAACTATTACAATTATTACGTACTAATAAATTCTTAATGGTTGTCTCATATTTAAAAGCAACAGAAATGTTAAAGTTATTCAAAAGACTGGGAAGATCACTAAAACAAAGAGAAAAAGGTTGAACTAAATTATTATTACTATTAAAAGGGAGAGTAGGGACAGTTTGATAAAATGTCTTTTTAGCAGAAGAAAGACAGTTTTGAAGAAACGGGTAAGAGTAACAAAGTTTATGGCCAATTTCAAAGATATTGGAAAATTCCAGACTCAATTGTCTCGTCCCTTCAATTAAATTTACCCATGAGTTGGAAAATAATAGAACCCTTGCCTTTCTTGATCTTCTTATTTATAGAACTCATACATGTTTTAAATACTTCATCTTTCGTAAGCCTACTAATTTAAATTCTTATATTCATTTTTACTCTTCTCACAGCCCTAAAGTTAAACGCTGTGTTTTTTTCTTCTATGTTTCTACGGGCATTACGTGTTGTGAGCCCGGAATATATGGATTTGGAATTTATATATAAATATATATATATATATATATATATATATATATATATATATATATATATATA